>JANJGN010000346.1:32500-37500 GCA_026770705.1 Isurus oxyrinchus | reverse complement strand
ACTCTCCCCGGGGTCCGGGCACCGACTCTCCCCCGGGGTACGAGCACCGACTCTCCCCCGGGGTCCGGGCACCGACTCTCCCCGGGGTCCGGGCACCGACTCTCCCCGGGGTCTGGGCACCGACTCTCCCCGGGGTCTGGGCACCGACTCTCCCCGGGGTCAGGGCACCGACTCTCCCCGGGGTCCAGGCACTGAATCTCCCCAGGGTCCGGGCACCCACTCTCCCTGGGGTCCGGCTACCAACTCTCCCAAGGGTCCGGGCACTGACTCTCCCCGGGGTCCGGGCACCCGCTTTCCATGGGGTCCACCTACCAACTCTCCCCAGGGTCTGGGCACCGACTCTCCCTGAGGTCCGGGCACCGACTCTCCCCAGGGGTCCGGGCACCGACTCTCCCCGGGGTATGGGCACCGACTCTCCCCGGGGTCCAGGCACCGACTCTCGCCGGGGTCCGGGTACAGACTCTCCCCGGGGTCCGGGCACCGACTCTCCCCGGGGTCCAGGCACTGACTCTCCCCGGGGTGCGGGCACCGACTCTCCCTGGGGTCCGGGCACCGACTCTCCCTGGGGGTCCGGGCACTGGCTCTCCCCGGGGTCCTGCTACCAACTCTCCCCGGGGTCCGGGCACCGACTCTCCCCGGGGTCTGGGCTCCGACTCTCCCCGGGGTCCGGGCACCGACTCTCCCCGGGGTCCGGGCACCGACTCTCCCCAGGGTCCGGGCACCGACTCTCCCCGGGGTACGAGCACCGACTCTCCCCGGGGTCCGGGCACCGACTGTCCCTGAGGTCCGGGCACCGACTCTCCCCAGGGTCCGGGCACCGACTCTCCCCGGGGTACGAGCACCGACTCTCCCCGGGGTACGGGCACTGACTCTCCCCGGGGTCCGGGCACCGACTCTCCCCGGGGTCCATGCACCGACTCTCCCCGGGGTACGAGCACAGGCTCTCCCCAGGGTACCTGCACCTACTCTCCCCGGGGTCTGGGCACCGACTCTCCCCAGGGGTCCGGCCACCGACTCTCCCCCGGGGTCCGGGCACCGACTCTCCCTGGGGTCCGGGTCTCCCCCACGGGCACCGACTCTCCCCGGGGTACGGGCACCAACTCTCCCCGGGGTCCGGGCACCGACTGTCCCCGGGATACGGGCACCGACTCTCCCCAGGGGTCTGGGCACCGACTCTCCCCGGGGTCCGGGCACCGACTCTCCCCAGGGTCCTGGCACTGACTCTCCCCGGGGTCCAGGCACCTACTCTCCCCCCGGGGTACAGGCACCTACTCTCCCCGGGGGTACAGGCACCGACTCTCCCCGGGGGTCCAGGCACCGACTCTCCCTGGGGTATGGACACCGACTCTCCCCGGGGTCCGGGCACCAACTCTCCCTGGGGTACGGACACCGACTCTCCCCGGGGTACGGGTACAGACTCTCCCCGAAATACAAGCACCGACTCTCCCCGAAATACAAGCACCAACTCTCCCCGGGGTCTGGGCACCGACTCTCCCCGGGGGTAGGGGCACCGACTCTCCCCGGGGTCCGGGCACTGACTCTCCCCGGGGCACGAGCACAGGCTCTCCCCAGGGTACCTGCACCTACTCTCCCCGGGGTCCGGGCACCGACTCTCCCCGGGGTCTGGGCACCGACTTTCCCCAGGGGTCCAGGAACCGACTCTCCCCAGGGGTCCGGGCACCGACTCTCCTCAGTGGTCCGGGCACCGACTCTCCCCGGGGTCCGGTCACCGACTCTCCCCGGGTTCCGGGCACCGACTCCCCCGGGTTCCGGGCACCGCCTCTCCCCAGGGGAAGGGGCACTGATTCTCCCCAGGGTACGGGTACAGACTCTCCCCGAGGTACAAGCACCGACTCTCCCCCAGGGTCCGGGTACCGACTCTCCCCGGGGTCCGGGTCTCCCCCATGGGCACCGACTCTCCCCGGGGTCCGGGCACTGACTCTCCCCGGGGTCCGGGCACCGACTCTCCCCGGGGTCCGGGCACCGACTCCCCCCGGGGTCCGGGCACCGACTCTCCCCTGGGGTCCGGGCACCGACTCTCCCCGGGGTCCGGGCACCGATTCTCCCCGGGGTCTGGGCACCGACTCTCCCCAGGGTCCGGGCACCCACTCTCCTCGGGGTACGGGCACTGACTCTCCCCGGGGTCCGGGCACTGACTCTCCCCCAGGGTCCGGGCACCGACTCTCCCCGGAGTCCGGGCACTGACTGTCCCCGGGGTCCGGGCACCGACTCTCCCCGGGCGTCCGGGCACCGACTCTCCCCAGGGGTCCGGGCACAGACTCTCCCCCGGGGTCCGGGCACCGACTCTCCCTGGGGTCCGGGCACAGACTCTCCCCCGGGGTACGGGCACCGACTCTCCCCGGGGGTCCGGGCACCGACTCTCCCCGGGGGTCCGGGCACCGACTCTCCCCGGGGTCCGGGCACTGACTCTCCCCGGGGTCCGGGCACCGACTCTCCCCAGGGTCCTGGCACTGACTCTCCCCGGGGTCCAGGCACCTACTCTCCCCCGGGGTACAGGCACCTACTCTCCCCGGGGGTACAGGCACCGACTCTCCCCGGGGGTCCAGGCACCGACTCTCCCTGGGGTATGGACACCGACTCTCCCCGGGGTCCGGGCACCAACTCTCCCTGGGGTACGGACACCGACTCTCCCCGGGGTACGGGTACAGACTCTCCCCGAAATACAAGCACCGACTCTCCCCGAAATACAAGCACCAACTCTCCCCGGGGTCTGGGCACCGACTCTCCCCGGGGGTAGGGGCACCGACTCTCCCCGGGGTCCGGGCACTGACTCTCCCCGGGGCACGAGCACAGGCTCTCCCCAGGGTACCTGCACCTACTCTCCCTGGGGTCCGGGCACCGACTCTCCCCGGGGTCTGGGCACCGACTTTCCCCAGGGGTCCAGGAACCGACTCTCCCCAGGGGTCCGGGCACCGACTCTCCTCAGTGGTCCGGGCACCGACTCTCCCCGGGGTCCGGTCACCGACTCTCCCCGGGTTCCGGGCACCGACTCCCCCGGGTTCCGGGCACCGCCTCTCCCCAGGGGAAGGGGCACTGATTCTCCCCAGGGTACGGGTACAGACTCTCCCCGAGGTACAAGCACCGACTCTCCCCCAGGGTCCGGGTACCGACTCTCCCCGGGGTCCGGGTCTCCCCCATGGGCACCGACTCTCCCCGGGGTCCGGGCACCGACTCTCCCCGGGGTCCGGGCACCGACTCTCCCCGGGGTCCGGGCACCGACTCCCCCCGGGGTCCGGGCACCGACTCTCCCCTGGGGTCCGGGCACCGACTCTCCCCGGGGTCCGGGCACCGATTCTCCCCGGGGTCTGGGCACCGACTCTCCCCAGGGTCCGGGCACCCACTCTCCTCGGGGTACGGGCACTGACTCTCCCCGGGGTCCGGGCACTGACTCTCCCCCAGGGTCCGGGCACCGACTCTCCCCGGAGTCCGGGCACTGACTCTCCCCGGGGTCCGGGCACCGACTCTCCCCGGGGTACGGGCACCGACTCTCCCCGGGGTCCGGGCACAGACTCTCCCCCGGGGTCCGGGCACCGACTCTCCCTGGGGTCCGGGCACAGACTCTCCCCCGGGGTACGGGCACTGACTCTCCCCGGGGTCCGGGCACCGACTCTCCCCGGGGTCCGGGCACCATCTCTCCCCGGGGTCCGGGCACCCACTCTCCCCGGGGGTCCGGGCACCGACTCTCCCCGGGGGTCCGGGCACCGACTCTCCCCGGGGGTCCGGGCACCGACTCTCCCCGGGGGTCCGGGCACCGACTCTCCCCGGGGGTCCGGGCACCGACTCTCCCCGGGGTCCGGGCACTGACTCTCCCTGGGGGTCCGGGCACCGACTCTCCCCGGGGGTCCGGGCACCGACTCTCCCCGGGGGTCCGGGCACCGACTCTCCCCGGGGGTCCGGGCACCGACTCTCCCCGGGGTCCGGGCACCGACTCTCCCCGGGGTCCGGGCACCATCTCTCCCCGGGGTCCGGGCACCGACTCTCCCCGGGGTCCGGGCACTGACTCTCCCCGGGGTCCGGGCACCGACTCTCCCCGGGGGTCCGGGCACCGACTCTCCCCGGGGGTCCGGGCACCGACTCTCCCCGGGGTAGGGGTAATTAGTAAACTTGGTAACTTTCTGTCAGCGTGAAGTTTCAGTCTTTTCGTAGCTTTCATTTTTGCCTGGAAGGAATTTCCAAAAGTGATGTCACTGGTTGAGGGAATCCCTACATGTTTAAATGGAAAGTGAATGGGACCTCTCTCCCACAACATAAATATCAGGCGGCTACATTACTGAGAGACACTGAAGGACACAGGCACCTCGAGCACTGGATTAGTGGAGAGATCAGCCCAGCTCACTCACGATGGCGAATGCAGGTAGGAGACCCATCACCCCCACACCTTTCCCTTCCCACCCTCTCTCTCCATCTCGCTGTCTCGATCTGTCTCTCTCACACACCGTCTCTCTCTCTCTCTCGCTCGCTCTCTCTCCCCTCAATCTGTCTCTCTCTTTCCCTGTCACTCTGTCTCGGTCTCTCTCTCTGTCTGTCTGTCTCTCTCTCTCTCTCTCTGTAGCTCTCTCTCTCTCTCTGTGTAGCAATTATAGTTCTGATAAGTTTAGTACTGTAGCTTTAAGAATAATCCTGTGTTGTATGATCACATGATCTGTGTGAACCTATGTGTTAGCACCGTGGGCAACATCTGGAGGAGAGTTCTCCTTTAGTTATGGAGCTTGATGCACACCTGTAACTGCTGATCTTGTCCTATCAGTAAGAATTAATGTTTCCACCAAGAACGAGTGCCTCGAAAATCAACTCTATAACCAGCTGGCGACGAGGATATATCAGATCTGGCGCTGACCCTCACTCAGTAAGATCATTATGAAGAAATGAAGTGTCCTCTTCCAAATTGCCTCAGCCAGCCACACTTGACTGGTCTCAGTACGTAGAACGTCTTGCGTTCTGCTTTCAAGCCAAACAAAATTACTGGGGGGGGTGGGGTG
>JANJGN010000346.1:0-27500 GCA_026770705.1 Isurus oxyrinchus | reverse complement strand
CTCTCTCTCTCAGGGAGATATCTGTACACTGACTGGTGTCTCTCAGTCCCTCTCTCTCTCTCAGGGAGATATCTGTACACTGACTGGTGTCTCTCAGTCCCTCTCTCTCTCAGGGAGATATCTGTACACTGACTGGTGTCTCTCAGTCCCCTCTCTCTCTCTCAGGGAGATATCTGTACACTGACTGGTGTCTCTCAGTCCCCTCTCTCTCAGGGAGATATCTGTACACTGACTGGTGTCTCTCAGACCCCTCTCTCTCTCAGGGAGATATCTGTACACTGACTGGTGTCTCTCAGTCCCTCTGCCTCTCAGGGAGATATCTGTACACTGACTGGTGTCTCTCAGTCCCTCTCTCTCTCTCTCAGGGAGATATCTGTACACTGACTGGTGTCTCTCAGTCCCCTCTCTCTCTCTCTGGGAGATATCTGTACACTGACTGGTGTCTCTCAGTCCCTCTCTCTCTCTCAGGGAGATATCTGCACACTGACTGGTGTCTCTCAGGCCCTCTCTCTCTCAGGGAGATATCTGCACACTGACTGGTGTCTCTCAGTCCCCTCTCTCTCTCAGGGAGATATCTGTACACTGACTGGTGTCTCTCAGTCCCCTCTCCCTCAGGGAGATATCTGTACACTGACTGGTGTCTCTCAGTCCCTCTCTCTCAGGGAGATATCTGTACACTGACTGGTGTCTCTCAGTCCCCTCTCTCTCTCTCAGGGAGATATCTGTACACTGACTGGTGTCTCTCAGTCCCTCTCTCTCAGGGAGATATCTGTACACTGACTGGTGTCTCTCAGTCCCTCTCTCTCTCATGGAGATATCTGTACACTGACTGGTGTCTCTCAGTCTCTCTCTCTCAGGGAGATATCTGTACACTGACTGGTGTCTCTCAGTCCCCTCTCTCCCTCTCAGGGAGATATCTGTACACTGACTGGTGTCTCTCAGTCCCCTCTCTCTCTCAGGGAGATATCTGTACACTGACTGGTGTCTCTCAGTCCTCTCTCTCTCAGGGAGATATCTGTACACTGACTGGTGTCTCTCAGTCCCCTCTCTCTCTCTCAGGGAGATATCTGTACACTGACTGGTGTCTCTCAGTCTCTCTCTCTCAGGGAGATATCTGTACACTGACTGGTGTCTCTCAGTCCCCTCTCTCTCTCAGGGAGATATTGTACACTGACTGGTGTCTCTCAGTCCCTCTCTCTCAGGGAGATATCTGTACACTGACTGGTGTCTCTCAGTCCCTCTCTCTCTCAGGGAGATTTCTGTACACTCACTGGCGTCTCTCAGTCACCTCTCTCTCTCTCAGGGAGATATCTGTACACTGACTCGTGTCTCTCAGTCCCCTCTCTCTCAGGGAGATATCTGTACACTGACTGGTGTCTCTCAGTCCCTCTCTCTCTCTCAGGGAGATATCTGTACACTGACTGGTGTCTCTCAGTCCCCTCTCTCTCTCCCTCAGGGAAATATCGGCACACTGACTGGACTCTCTCAGTCCCCTCTCACTCTCAGGAAGATATCTGTACACTGACTGGTGTCTCTCAGTCCCTCTCTCTCTCTCAGGGAGATATCTGTACACTGACTGGTGTCTCTCAGTCTCTCTCTCTCTCTCAAGGAGATATCTGTACACTGACTGGTGTCCCTCAGTCCCCTCTCTCTAAGGGAGATATCTGTACACTGACTGGTGTATCTCAGTCCCCTCTCTCTCTCAGGGACATATCTCTACACTGACTGGTTTCTCTCAGTCCCTCTCTCTCTCTCAGCGAAATATCTGTACACTGACTGGTGTCTCTCAGTCCTCTCTCTCTCTCAGGGAGATATCTGTACACTGACTGGACTCTCTCAGTCCCCTCTCTCTCACAGTGAGATATCTGTACACTGACTGGTGTCTCTCAGTCTCCCTCAGGGAGATATCTCTACACTGACTGGTATCTCTCAGTCTCCTCTCTCTCAGGGAGATATCTGTACACTGACTGGTGTCTCTCAGTCTCTCTCAGGGAGATATCTGTACACTGACTGGTGTCTCTCAGTCCCTCTCTCTCAGGGAGATATCTGTACACTGACTGGTGTCTCTCAGTCTCTCTCTCTCAGGGAGATATCTGTACACTGACTGGTGTCTCTCAGTCCCTCTCTCTCTCTCAGGGAGATATCTGTACACTGACTGGTGTCTCTCAGTCTCTCTCTCTCTCTCAAGGAGATATCTGTACACTGACTGGTGTCCCTCAGTCCCCTCTCTCTAAGGGAGATATCTGTACACTGACTGGTGTATCTCAGTCCCCTCTCTCTCTCAGGGACATATCTCTACACTGACTGGTTTCTCTCAGTCCCTCTCTCTCTCTCAGCGAAATATCTGTACACTGACTGGTGTCTCTCAGTCCTCTCTCTCTCTCAGGGAGATATCTGTACACTGACTGGACTCTCTCAGTCCCCTCTCTCTCACAGTGAGATATCTGTACACTGACTGGTGTCTCTCAGTCTCCCTCAGGGAGATATCTCTACACTGACTGGTATCTCTCAGTCTCCTCTCTCTCAGGGAGATATCTGTACACTGACTGGTGTCTCTCAGTCTCTCTCAGGGAGATATCTGTACACTGACTGGTGTCTCTCAGTCCCTCTCTCTCAGGGAGATATCTGTACACTGACTGGTGTCTCTCAGTCTCTCTCTCTCAGGGAGATATCTGTACACTGACTGGTGTCTCTCAGTCCCTCTCTCTCAGGGAGATATCTGTACACTGACTGGTGTCTCTCAGTCCCCTCCCTCTCAGGGAGATATCTGTACACTGACTGGTGTCTCTCAGTCCCTCTCTCTCTCAGGGAGATATCTGTACACTGACTGGTGTCTCTCAGTCCCCTCTCTCTCTCAGGGAGATATCTGTACACTGACTGGTGTCTCTCAGTCCCTCTCTCTCTCTCAGGGAGATAGCTGTACACTGACTGGTGTCTCTCAGTCCCCTCTCTCTCTCAGGGAGATATCTGTACACTGACTGGTGTCTCTCAGTCCCTCTCTCTCTCAGGGAGATATCTGTACACTGACTGGTGTCTCTCAGTCCCCTCTCTCTCAGGGAGATATCTGTGCACTGACTGGTGTCTCTCAGTCCCCTCTCTCTCTCAGGGAGATATCTGTACACTGACTGGTGTCTCTCAGTCCCTCTCTCTCAGGGAGA
Source organism: Isurus oxyrinchus (assembly GCA_026770705.1). Taxonomy (NCBI): domain Eukaryota; kingdom Metazoa; phylum Chordata; class Chondrichthyes; order Lamniformes; family Lamnidae; genus Isurus; species Isurus oxyrinchus. The sequence continues at coordinate 24,342 of JANJGN010000346.1, read as the reverse complement.
TATCTGTACACTGACTGGTGTCTCTCAGTCCCTCTCTCTCAGGGAGATATCTGTACACTGACTGGTGTCTCTCAGTCCCTCTCTCTCAGGGAGATATCTGTACACTGACTGGTGTCTCTCAGTCCCCTCTCTCTCAGGGAGATATCTGTACACTGACTGGTGTCTCTCAGTCCCGTCTCTCTCTCAGGGAGATATCTGTACACTGAATGGTGTCGCTCAGTCTCTCTCTCTCAGGGAGATATTGTACATTAACTGGTGTCTCTCAGTCCTCTCTCTCTCAGGGAGATATCTGTACACTGACTGGTTTCTCTCAGTCCCCTCTCTCTCTCTCAGGGAGATATCTGTACACTGACTGGTGTCTCTCAGTCCCTCTCTCTCAGGGAGATATCTGTACACTGACTGGTGTCGCTCAGTCCCCTCTCTCTCTCAGGGAGATATTGTACACTGACTGGTGTCTCTCAGTCCCCTCTCTCTCTCTCAGGGAGATATCTGTACACTGACTGGTGTCTCTCAGTCCTCTCTCTCTCAGGGAGATATCTGTACACTGACTGGTTTCTCTCAGTCCCCTCTCTCTCTCTCAGGGAGATATCTGTACACTGACTGGTGTCTCTCAGTCCCTCTCTCTCAGGGAGATATCTGTACACTGACTGGTGTCTCTCAGTCCCTCTCTCTCAGGGAGATATCTGTACACTGACTGGTGTCTCTCAGTCCCTCTCTCTCTCAGGGAGATTTCTGTACACTCACTGGCGTCTCTCAGTCACCTCTCTCTCTCTCAGGGAGATATCTGTACACTGACTCGTGTCTCTCAGTCCCCTCTCCCTCAGGGAGATATCTGTACACTGACTGTTGTCTCTCAGTCCCTCTCTCTCTCTCAGGGAGATATCTGTACACTGACTGGTGTCTCTCAGTCCCCTCTCTCTCTCCCTCAGGGAAATATCTGCACACTGACTGGACTCTCTCAGTCCCCTCTCACTCTCAGGAAGATATCTGTACACTGACTGGTGTCTCTCAGTCCCTCTCTCTCTCTCAGGGAGATATCTGTACACTGACTGGTGTCTCTCAGTCTCTCTCTCTCTCTCAAGGAGATATCTGTACACTGACTGGTGTCCCTCAGTCCCCTCTCTCTAAGGGAGATATCTGTACACTGACTGGTGTCTCTCAGTCCCTCTCTCTCTCTCAGGGAGATATCTGTACCCTGACTGGTGTCTCTCAGTCTCTCTCTCTCTCTCAAGGAGATATCTGTACACTGACTGGTGTCCCTCAGTCCCCTCTCTCTAAGGGAGATATCTGTACACTGACTGGTGTATCTCAGTCCCCTCTCTCTCTCAGGGAGATATCTCTACACTGACTGGTTTCTCTCAGTCCCTCTCTCTCTCTCAGCGAAATATCTGTACGCTGACTGGTGTCTCTCAGTCCCTCTCTCTCTCTCAGGGAGATATCTGTACACTGACTGGTGTCTCTCAGTCCCCTCTCTCTCACAGTGAGATATCTGTACACTGACTGGTGTCTCTCAGTCTCCCTCAGGGAGATATCTCTACACTGACTGGTATCTCTCAGTCCCCTCTCTCTCAGGGAGATATCTGTACACTGACTGGTGTCTCTCAGTCTCTCTCAGGGAGATATCTGTACACTGACTGGTGTGTCTCAGTCCCTCTCTCTCAGGGAGATATCTGTACACTGACTGGTGTCTCTCAGTCCCTCTCTCTCAGGGAGATATCTGTACACTGACTGGTGTCTCTCAGTCCCTCTCTCTCAGGGAGATATCTGTACACTGACTGGTGTGTCTCAGTCCCTCTCTCTCAGGGAGATATCTCTACACGGACTGGTGTCTCTCAGTCCCTCTCTCTCTCTCAGGGAGATATCTGTACACTGACTGTTGTCTCTCAGTCCCCTCTCTCTCTCAGGGAGATATCTGTACACTGAATGGTGTCGCTCAGTCTCTCTCTCTCTCAGGGAGATATCTGTACACTGACTGGTGTCTCTCAGTCCCTCTCTCTCAGGGAAATATCTGTACACTGACTGGTGTCTCTCAGTCCCTCTCTCTATCAGGGAGATATCTGTACACTGACTGGTGTCTCTCAGTCCCTCTCTCTCTCTCAGGGAGATATCTGTACACTGACTGGTGTCTCTCAGTCCCTCTCTCTCTCAGGGAGATATCTGTACACTGACTGGTGTCTCTCAGTCCCCTCTCTGTCTCAGGGAGATATCTGTACACTGACTGGTGTCTCTCAGTCCCCTCACTCTCCAGGAGATATCTGTATACTAACTGGTGTCTCTCAGTCCCCTCTCTCTCTCAGGGAGATATCTGTACACTGACTGGTGGCTCTCAGTCTCTCTCTCTCAGAGAGATATCTGTACACTGAAAGGTGTTTCTCAGTCCCCTCTCTCTCAGGGAGAAATCTGTACACTGACTGGTGTCTCTCAGTTCTCTCTCTCTCTCTCAGGGAGATATCTGTACACTGACTGGTGTCTCTCAGTTCTCTCTCTCTCTCTCAGGGAGATATCTGTACACTGACTGGTTTCTCTCAGTCCCTTCTCTCTCAGGGAGATATCTGTACACTGACTGGTGTCTCTCAGTCCCCTCTCTCTCAGGGAGATATCTGTACACTGACTGGTGTCTCTCAGTCCCCTCTCTCTCTCCCTCAGGGAAATATCTGTACACTGACTGGTGTCTCTCAGTCCCCTCTCTCTCAGGGAGATATCTGTACACTGACTGGTGTCTCTCAGTCCCCTCTCTCTCTCAGGGAGATATCTGTACACTGACTGGTGTCTCTCAGTCCCCTCTCTCTATCTCAGGGAGATATCTGTACACTGACTGGTGTCTCTCTCTCTCTCTCTCAGGGAGATATCTGTACACTGACTGGTGTCTCTCAGTCCCCTCTCTCTCTCTCAGGGAGATATCTGTACACTGACTGGTGTCTCTCAGTCCCCTCTCTCTCTCTCAGGGAGATATCTGTACACTGACTGGTGTCTCTCAGTCCCTCTCTCTCTCACTCAGGGAGATATCTGTACACTGACTGGTGTCTCTCAGTCCCCTCTCTCTCTCAGGGTGATATCTCTACACTGACTGGTGTCTCTCAGTCCCTCTCTTTCTCTCAGGGAGATATCTGTACACTGACTGGTGGCTCTCAGTCCCTCTCTCTCTCGCATGGAGATATCTGTACACTGACTGGTGGCTCTCAGTCCCCTCTCTCTCAGGGAGATATCTGTACACTGACTGGTGTCCCTCTCTCCCTCTCTCTCAGGGAGATATCTGTACACTGACTGGTGTCTCTCAGTCCCCTCTCTCTCTCAGGGAGATATCTGTACACTGACTGGTGCCTCTCAGTCCCTCTCTCTCTCTCTAAGGGCGATATCTGTACATTGACTGGTGTCTCTCAGTCCCTCTCTCTCTCTCTCAGACAGATATCTGTACACTGACTGGTGTCTCTCAGTCCCCTCTCTCTCTCAGGGTGATATCTGTACACTGACTGGTGTCTCTCAGTCCCCTCTCTCTCTCAGGGAGATATCTGTACACTGACTGGTGTCTCTCAGTCCCTCTCTCTCTCAGGGAGATATTGTACACTAACTGGTGTCTCTCAGTCCCTCACTCTCTCAGGGAGATAGCTGTACACTGACTGGTGTCTCTCAGTCCCTCTCTCTCAGGGAGATATCTGTACACTGACTGGTGTCTCTGTCCCCTCTCTCTCTGGCATGGAGATATCTGTACACTGACTGGTGTCTCTCAGTCCCCTCTCTCTCTCAGGGAGATATCTGTACACTAACTGGTGCCTCTCAGTACCTCTCGCTAAGGGAGATATCTGTACATTGACTGGTGTCTCTCAGTCCCCTCTCTCTCTCTCAGGGAGATATCTGTACACTGACTGGTGTCTCTCAGTCTCTCTCTCTCAGGGAGATATCTGTACACTGACTGGTGTCTCTCAGTCCCCTCTCTCTCTCTCAGGGAGATATCTGTACACTGACTGGTGTCTCTCAGTCCCCTCTCTCTCAGGGAGATATCTGTACACTGGCTGGTGTCTCTCAGTCTCTCTCTCTCAGGGAGATATCTGTACACTGACTGGTGTCTCTCAGTCTCCTGTCTCTCTCAGGGAGATATCTGTACACTGACTGGTGTCTCTCAGTCCCCTCTCTCTCTCTCAGGGAGATATCTGTACACTGACTGGTGTCTCTCAGTCCCTCTCTCTCTCTCAGGGAGATATCTGTACACTGACTGGTGTCTCTCAGTCCCCTCTCTCTCTCTCAGGGAGATATCTGTACACTGACTGGTGTCTCTCAGTCCCTCTCTCTCTCTCAGGGAGATATCTGTACACTGACTGGTGTCTCTCAGTCCCCTCTCTCTCTCTCAGGGAGATATCTGTACACTGACTGGTGTCTCTCAGTCCCCTCTCTGTCTCAGGGAGATATCTGTACACTGACTGGTGTCTCTCAGTCCCCTCTCTCTCTCAGGGAGATATCTGTACACTGACTGGTGTCTCTCAGTCTCCTCTCTCTCTCTCTCTCTCTCTCTCTCTCTCTCAGAGAGATATCTATATACTGACAATCTGATCTGTTTTTTGACAGAAAGACGTTTATCTGCCTGGTGTTGAATTGGATGAACAGCAGGAGACAGCACTCCTTCCTTCTGGAACCCTGTCCTATTTCCGCTGGATATCACTGCAGGTCAGTCACTGATTCCAGATACTGCATTCCACTAACCTCCCACCAGGGAGAGATTCCCCTATATCAGGGAGTGACGGAGAGATTCCCCTATATCAGGGAGTGACGGAGATATTCCCCTATATCAGGGAGTGACGGAGAGATTCCCCTATATCAGGGAGTGAGCGAGAGATTCCCCGATATCAGGGAGTGACGGAGAGATTCCCCTATATCAGGGACTGAGGGCAAGATTCCCCTATATCAGGGAGTGAGGGAGAGATTCCCCTATATCAGGGAGTGAGGGAGAGATTCCCCTATATCAGGGAGTGAGGAAGAGATTCCCCTATATCAGGGAGTGACGGAGAGAATGCCCTATATCAGGGAGTGAGGGAGAGATTCCCCTATATCAGGGAGTGACGGAGAGATTCCCCTATATCAGGGAGTGACGGAGAGATTCCCCTATATCAGGGAGTGACGGAGAGATTCCCCTATATCAGGGAGTGAGGGAGAGATTCCCCTATATCAGGGAGTGAGGGAGAGATTCCCCTATATCAGGGAGTGAGGGAGAGATTCCCCTATATGAGGGAGTGAGCGAGAGATTCCCCTATATCAGGGAGTGAGGGAGAGATTCCCCTATATCAGGGAGTGAGGGAGAGATTCCCCTATATCAGGGAGTGAGCGAGAGATTCCCCTATATCAGGAAGTGACGGAGAGATTCCCCTATATCAGGGAGTGATGGAGAGATTCCCCTATATCAGGGAGTGAGCGAGAGATTCCCCTATATCAGGGCGTGAGGGAGAGATTCCCCTATATCAGGGAGTGAGGGAGAGATTCCCCTATATCAGGGAGTGACGGAGAGATTCCCCTATATCAGGGAGTGACGGAGAGATTCCCCTATATCAGGGAGTGACGGAGAGATTCCCCTATATCAGGGAGTGAGGGAGAGATTCCCCTATATCAGGGAGTGACGGAGAGATTCCCCTATATCAGGGAGCGACGGAGAGATTCCCCTATATCAGGGAGTGACAGAGAGAATGCCCTATATCAGGGAGTGACGGAGAGATTCCCCTATATCAGGGAGTGAGGGAGAGATTCCCCTATATCAGGGAGTGAGGGAGAGATTCCCCTATATCAGGGAGTGAGGGAGAGATTCCCCTATATCAGGGAGTGACAGAGAGATTCCCCTATATCAGGGAGTGAGGGAGAGATTCCCCTATATCAGGGAGTGACAGAGGCATTCCCCTATATCAGGGAGTGAGGGAGAGATTCCCCTATATCAGGGAGTGACGGAGGCATTCCCCTATATCAGGGAGTGACGGAGAGATTCCCCTATATCAGGGAGTGACGGAGAGATTCCCCTATATCAGGGAGTGAGGGAGAGATTCCCCTATATCAGGGAGTGACGGAGAGATTCCCCTATATCAGGGAGTGACGGAGGCATTCCCCTATATCAGGGAGTGACAGAGAGATTCCCCTATATCAGGGAGTGACGGAGAGATTCCCCTATATCAGGGAGTGACGGAGAGATTCCCCTATATCAGGGAGTGACGGAGAGATTCCCCTATATCAGGGAGTGACGGAGGCATTCCCCTATATCAGGGAGTGATGGAGAGATTCCCCTATATCAGGGAGTGACGGAGATATTCCCCTATATCAGGGAGTGAGGGAGAGATTCCCCTATATCAGGGAGTGACGGAGGCATTCCCCTATATCAGGGAGTGACGGAGAGATTCCCCTATATCAGGGAGTGAGGGAGAGATTCCCCTATATCAGGGAGTGAGCGAGAGATTCCCCTATATCAGGGAGTGAGGGAGAGATTCCCCTATATCAGGGAGTGACAGAGGCATTCCCCTATATCAGGGAGTGACGGAGAGATTCCCCTATATCAGGGAGTGAGGGAGAGATTCCCCTATTTCAGGGAGTGAGCGAGAGATTCCCCTATATCAGGGAGTGAGGGAGAGATTCCCCTATATCAGGGAGTGACGGAGGCATTCCCCTATATCAGGACTCCCTGTGCTACGCGCAGTGCCGGTAACTGTGTCCCTCACAGTTCTGTTCTGGTTTCTCACAGGACCCTGAGCGTCTGATGGGAATGGCTGAGGATCTCCCGGTTTTCCAGAGGCACCTCTGGAGGTTAAAGAGGCACGAGAGGGAGCAGGGAAACCACCCCCAGATCCAAAGCTCCCTGGACATCATCCTCGTCAACACACGAGATCTGATTCTCCAGATACAGACAGAGGTACGTGGGACTGGGCGCACATATCATCTCAACACAGTCAGCAAGCGATGAGGGAAGGGAAATGGTCTGTGAGCCTGTATCACAAAGGGATTGGAGTTTCAGAGTGAGGGAGTCTCGCTACAAAGATACAGGGCGTTGGTGAGACCACACCCGGAGCTCCGGGTCCGGTTTGGGTCTCCTTACCGGAGGAAGGAACGTCCCTGCCCTAGAGGGAGGGTAACGAAGGTTCACTAGACTGGTCCCAGGGATGAGAGGGATTGTCCCAGGAGGAGAGATTGAGTCGAATGGGTCTCTATTCCCTGGAGTTTCAGAGAACGAGAGGTCGTCTCACCGACACGTAGAAAATTCTGAAGAGGCTTTGACAGGGTCGATGCTGAGAGGCTGTTTCCCCTCCCTTTCTCTCCCCCCTCCCCGGGCTGGAGAGTCTAGAACACGGGGGGGGGTCCCAGTCTCAGGAGAAGGGGTCGGCCATTCTGGGCTGAGATGAAGGAGAAATGTCTTCACTCGGGAGGGTTGTGAATCTTTGGGATTCTCCACCCCAGAGAGCGGTGGGTGCTCCGTCACCGAGTAGGTTCAAGACCGGGAGATCGAGAGGTTTTTGGACATTGAGTGGAATCGAGGGATGTGGGGAGAGTGCGGGAAGGTGGAGTTGAGGTGGATGATCAGCCACAAGCTGGATTAAGGTGGAGTTGAGGTGGATGATCAGCCACAGGCTGGATTAAGGTGGAGTTGAGGGAGAAGATCAGCCACAGGCTGGATTAAGGTGGAGTTGAGGTGGATGATCAGCCACAGGCTGGATTAAGGTGGAGTTGAGGGAGAAGATCAGCCACAGGCTGGATTAAGGTGGAGTTGAGGGAGAAGATCTGCCACAGGCTGGATTAAGGTGGAGTTGAGGGAGAAGATCAGCCACAGGCTGGATTAAGGTGGAGTTGAGGTGGATGATCAGCCACAAGCTGGATTAAGGTGGAGTTGAGGTGGAAGATCAGCCACAGGCTGGATTAAGGTGGAGTTGAGGTGGATGATCAGCCACAAGCTGGATTAAGGTGGAGTTGAGGTGGAAGATCAGCCACAGGCTGGATTAAGGTGGAGTTGAGGTGGATGATCAGCCACAGGCTGGATTAAGGTGGAGTTGAGGGAGAAGATCAGCCACAGGCTGGATTAAGGTGGAGTTGAGGTGGATGATCAGCCACAGGCTGGATTAAGGTGGTGTTGAGGTGGATGATCAGACACAGGCTGGATTAAGGTGGAGTTGAGGGAGACGATCATCCACAGGCTGGATTAAGGTGGAGTTGAGGTGGATGATCAGCCACAGGCTGGATTAAGGTGGAGTTGAGGGAGAAGATCAGCCACAGGCTGGATTAAGGTGGAGTTGAGGGAGAAGATCAGCCACAGGCTGGATTAAGGTGGAGTTGAGGGAGAAGATCAGCCACAGGCTGGATTAAGGTGGAGTTGAGGGAGAAGATCAGCCACAGGCTGGATTAAGGTGGAGTTGAGGGAGAAGATCAGCCACAGGCTGGATTAAGGTGGAGTTGAGGTGGATGATCAGCCACAGGCTGGATTAAGGTGGAGGTGAGGTGGATGATCAGCCACAGGCTGGATTAAGGTGGAGTTGAGGTGGATGATCAGCCACAGGCTGGATTAAGGTGGAGTTGAGGTGGATGATCAGCCACTGGCTGGATTAAGGTGGAGTTGAGGGAGAAGATCAGCCACAGGCTGGATTAAGGTGGAGTTGAGCGAGAAGATCAGCCACAGGCTGGATTAAGGTGGAGTTGAGGTGGATGATCAGCCACAGGCTGGATTAAGGTGGAGTTGAGGTGGATGATCAGCCACAGGCTGGATTAAGGTGGAGTTGAGGGAGAAGATCAGACACAGGCTGGATTAAGGTGGAGTTGAGGTGGATAATCAGCCACAGGCTGGATTAAGGTGGAGTTGAGGTGGATGATCAGCCACAGGCTGGATTAAGGTGGAGTTGAGGGAGAAGAACAGCCACAGGCTGGATTAAGGTGGAGTTGAGGGAGAAGATCAGCCACAGGCTGGATTAAGGTGGAGTTGAGGGAGAAGATCAGCCACAGGCTGGATTAAGGTGGAGTTGAGGGAGAAGATCAGCCACAGGCTGGATTAAGGTGGAGTTGAGGGAGAAGATCAGCCACAGGCTGGATTAAGGTGGAGTTGAGGTGGATGATCAGCCACAGGCTGGATTAAGGTGGAGTTGAGGTGGATGATCAGCCACAGGCTGGATTAAGGTGGAGTTGAGGGAGAAGATCAGCCACAGGCTGGATTAAGGTGGAGTTGAGGGAGAAGATCAGCCACAGGCTGGATTAAGGTGGAGTTGAGGTGGATGATCAGCCACAGGCTGGATTAAGGTGGAGTTGAGGGAGAAGATCAGCCACAGGCTGGATTAAGGTGGAGTTGAGGTGGATAATCAGCCACAGGCTGGATTAAGGTGGAGTTGAGGTGGATGATCAGCCACAGGCTGGATTAAGGTGGAGTTGAGGGAGAAGATCAGACACAGGCTGGATTAAGGTGGAGTTGAGGTGGATGATCAGCCACAGGCTGGATTAAGGTGGAGTTGAGGTGGATGATCAGCCACAGGCTGGATTAAGGTGGAGTTGAGGGATAAGATCAGCCACAGGCTGGATTAAGGTGGAGTTGAGGGAGAAGATCAGCCACAGGCTGGATTAAGGTGGAGTTGAGGGAGAAGATCAGCCACAGGCTGGATTAAGGTGGAGTTGAGGGAGAAGATCAGCCACAGGCTGGATTAAGGTGGAGTTGAGGGAGAAGATCAGCCACAGGCTGGATTAAGGTGGAGTTGAGGGGGATGATCAGCCACAGGCTGGATTAAGGTGGAGTTGAGGTGGATGATCAGCCACAGGCTGGATTAAGGTGGAGTTGAGGGAGACGATCAGCCACAGGCTGGATTAAGGTGGAGTTGAGGGAGAAGATCAGCCACAGGCTGGATTAAGGTGGAGTTGAGGTGGATGATCAGCCACAGGCAGGATTAAGGTGGAGTTGAGGGGGATGATCAGCCACAGGCTGGATTAAGGTGGAGTTGAGGTGGATGATCAGCCACAGGCTGGATTAAGGTGGAGTTGAGGGAGAAGATCAGCCACAGGCTGGATTAAGGTGGAGTTGAGGTGGATGAACAGCCACAGGCTGGATTAAGGTGGAGTTGAGGTGGATGATGAGCCACAGGCTGGATTATGGTGGAGTTGAGGGAGATGAACAGCCACAGGCTGCATTAAGGTGGAGTTGACGTGGATGATCAGCCACAGGCTGGATTAAGGTGGAGTTGAGGTGGATGATCAGCCACAGGCTGGATTAAGGTGGAGTTGAGGGAGAAGATCAGCCACAGGCTGGATTAAGGTGGAGTTGAGAGAGAAGATCAGCCACAGGCTGGATTAAGGTGGAGTTGAGGTGGATGATCAGCCACAGGCTGGATTAAGCTGGAGTTGAGGTGGATGATCAGCCACAGGCTGGATTAAGGTGGAGTTGACGTGGATGATCAGCCACAGGCTGGATTAAGGTGGAGTTGAGGGAGAAGATCAGCCACAGGCTGGATTAAGGTGGAGTTGAGGTGGATGATCAGCCACAGGCAGGATTAAGGTGGAGTTGAGGGAGAAGATCAGCCACAGGCTGGATTAAGGTGGAGTTGAGGGAGAAGATCAACCACAGGCTGGATTAAGGTTGAGTTGAGGTGGATGATCAGCCACAGGCTGGATTAAGGTCGAGTTGAGGGAGAAGATCAGCCACAGGCTGGATTAAGGTGGAGTTGAGGGAGACGATCAGCCACAGGCTGGATTAAGGTGGAGTTGAGGGAGAAGATCAGCCACAGGCTGGATTAAGGTGGAGTTGAGGTGGATGATCAGCCACAGGCTGGATTAAGGTGGAGTTGAGGTGGATGATCAGCCATAGGCTGGATTATGGTGGAGTTGAGGTGGATGATCAGCCACAGGCTGGATTAAGGTGGAGTTGAGGGTGAAGATCAGCCACAGGCTGGATTAAGGTGGAGTTGAGGTGGATGAACAGCCACAGGCTGGATTAAGGTGGAGTTGAGGTGGATGATCAGCCACAGGCTGGATTAAGGTGGAGTTGAGGGAGAAGATCAGCCACAGGCTGGATTAAGGTGGAGTTGAGGGAGAAGATCAGCGACAGGCTGGATTAAGGTGGAGTTGAGGTGGATGATCAGCCACTGGCTGGATTAAGGTGGAGTTGAGGGAGAAGATCAGCCACAGGCTGGATTAAGGTCGAGTTGAGGTGGATGATCAGCCACAGGCTGGATTAAGGTGGAGTTGAGGTGGATGATCAGCCACAGGCTGGATTATGGTGGAGTTGAGGGAGAAGGTCAGTCATAGGCTGGATTAAGGTGGAGTTGAGGTGGATGATCAGACACAGGCTGGATTAAGGTGGAGTTGAGGGAGAAGAACAGCCACAGGCTGGATTAAGGTGGAGTTGAGGGAGAAGATCAGCCACAGGCTGGATTAAGGTGGAGTTGAGGGAGAAGATGAGCAACAGGCTGGATTAAGGTGGATTTGAGGGAGAAGATCAGCCACAGGCTGGATTAAGGTGGAGTTGAGGTGGATGATCAGCCACAGGCTGGATTAAGGTGGAGTTGAGGGAGAAGATCAGCCACAGGCTGGATTAAGGTGGAGTTGAGGGAGAAGATAAGCCACAGGCTGGATTAAGGTGGAGTTGAGGTGGATGATCAGCCACAGGCTGGATTAAGGTGGAGTTGAGGGAGAAGATCAACCACAGGCTGGATTAAGGTGGAGTTGAGGGAGAAGATCAGTCAAAGGCAGGATTAAGGTGGAGTTGAGGGAGAAGATCAGCCACAGGCTGGATTAAGGTGGAGTTGAGGTGGATGATCAGCCACAGGCTGGATTAAGGTGGAGTTGAGGTGGATGATCAGCCACAGGCTGGATTAAGGTGGAGTTGAGGGAGAAGATCAGCCACAGGCTGGATTAAGGTGGATTTGAGGGAGAAGATCAGACACAGGCTGGATTAAGGTGGAGTTGAGGCGGATAATCAGCCACAGGCTGGATTAAGGTGGAGTTGAGGTGGATGATCAGCCACAGCCTGGATTAAGGTGGGGTTTAGGTGGATGATCAGCCACAGGCTGGATTAAGGTGGAGTTGAGGTGGATGATCAGCCACAGGCTGGATTAAGGTGGAGTTGAGGGAGAAGATCAGCCACAGGCTGGATTAAGGTGGAGTTGAGGTGGATGATCAGCCACAGGCTGGATTAAGCTGGAGTTGAGGTGGATGATCAGCCACAGGCTGGATTAAGGTGGAGTTGACGTGGATGATCAGCCACAGGCTTGGTTAAGGTGGAGTTGAGGGAGAAGATCAGCCACAGGCTGAATTAAGTTGGAGTTGAGGTGGATGATCAGCCACAGGCTGGATTAAGGTGGAGTTGAGGGAGAAGATCAGCCACAGGCTGGATTAATGTGGAGTTGAGGGAGAAGATCAGCCACAGGCTGGATTAAGGTCGAGTTGAGGGAGAAGATCAGCCACAGGCTGGATTAAGGAAGTGTTGAGGGAGACGATCAGCCACAGGCTGGATTAAGGTGGAGTTGAGGGAGAAGATCAGCCACAGGCTGGATTAAGGTGGAGTTGAGGTGGATGATCAGCCACAGGCTGGATTAAGGTGGAGCTGAGGTGGATGATCAGCCACAGGCTGGATTATGGTGGAGTTGAGGTGGATGATCAGCCACAGGCTGGATTAAGGTGGAGTTGAGGGTGAAGATCAGCCACAGGCTGGATTAAGGTGGAGTTGAGGTGGATGAACAGCCACAGGCTGGATTAAGGTGGAGTTGAGGTGGATGATCAGCCACAGGCTGGATTAAGGTGGAGTTGAGGGAGAAGATCAGCCACAGGCTGGATTAAGGTGGAGTTGAGGTGGATGATCAGCCACTGGCTGGATTAAGGTGGAGTTGAGGGAGAAGATCAGCCACAGGCTGGATTAAGGTCGAGTTGAGGTGGATGATCAGCCACAGGCTGGATTAAGGTGGAGTTGAGGTGGATGATCAGCCACAGGCTGGATTATGGTGGAGTTGAGGGAGAAGATCAGTCATAGGCTGGATTAAGGTGCAGTTGAGGTGGATGATCAGACACAGGCTGGATTAAGGTGGAGTTGAGGGAGAAGATCAGCCACAGGCTGGATTAAGGTGGAGTTGAGGGAGAAGATCAGCCACAGGCTGGATTAAGGTGGAGTTGACGGAGAAGATGAGCCACAGGCTGGATTAAGGTGGATTTGAGGGAGAAGATCAGCCACAGTCTGGATTAAGGTGGAGTTGAGGTGGATGATCAGCCACAGGCTGGATTAAGGTGGAGTTGAGGGAGAAGATCAGCCACAGGCTGGATTAAGGTGGAGTTGAGGTGGATGATCAGCCACAGGCTGGATTAAGGTGGAGTTGAGGGAGAAGATCAGCCACAGGCTGGATTAAGGTGGAGTTGAGGGAGAAGATCAGCCACAGGCTGGATTAAGGTGGAGTTGAGGGAGATGATCAGCCACAGGCTGGATTAAGGTGGAGTTGAGGTGGATGATCAGCCACAGGCTGGATTAAGGTGGAGTTCAGGGAGAAGATCAGCCACAGGCTGGATTAAAGTGGAGTTGAGGGAGAAGATCAGACACAAGCTGGATTAAGGTGGAGTTGAGGTGGATGATCAGCCACAGGCTGGATTAAGGTGGAGTTGAGGTGGATGATCAGCCACAGGCTGGATTAAGGTGGAGTTGAGGGAGAAGATCAGCCACAGGCTGGATTAAGGTGGAGTTGAGGGAGAAGATCAGCCACAGGCTGGATTAAGGTGGAGTTGAGGGAGAAGATCAGCCACAGGCTGGATTAAGGTGGAGTTGAGGGAGAAGATCAGCCACAGGCTGGATTAAGGTGGAGTTGAGGGAGAAGATCAGCCACAGGCTGGATTAAGGTGGAGTTGAGGGAGAAGATCAGCCACAGACTGGATTAAGGTGGAGTTGAGGGAGATGATCAGCCACAGGCTGGATTAAGGTGGAGTTGAGGTGGATGATCAGCAACAGGCTGGATTAAGGTGGAGTTGAGGTGGATGATCAGCCACAGGCTGGATTAAGGTGGAGTTGAGGGAGAAGATCAGCCACAGGCTGGATTAAGGTGGAGTTGAGGGAGAAGAGCAGCCACAGGCTGGATTAAGGTGGAGTTGAGGTGGATGATCAGCCACAGGCTGGATTAAGGTGAAGTTGAGGGAGAAGATCAACCACAGGCTGGATTAAGGTGGAGTTGAGGGAGAAGATCAGTCAAAGGCAGGATTAAGTTGGAGTTGAGGGAGAAGATCAGCCACAGGCTGGATTAAGGTGGAGTTGAGGTGGATGATCAGCCACAGGCTGGATTAAGGTGGAGTTGAGGTGGATGATCAGCCACAGGCTGGATTAAGGTGGAGTTGAGGGAGAAGATCAGCCACAGGCTGGATTAAGGTGGATTTGAGGGAGAAGATCAGACACAGGCTGGATTAAGGTGGAGTTGAGGCGGATAATCAGCCACAGGCTGGATTAAGGTGGAGTTGAGGTGGATGATCAGCCACAGCCTGGATTAAGGTGGGGTTTAGGTGGATGATCAGCCACAGGCTGGATTAAGGTGGAGTTGAGGTGGATGATCAGCCACAGGCTGGATTAAGGTGGAGTTGAGGGAGAAGATCAGCCACAGGCTGGATTAAGGTGGAGTTGAGAGAGAAGATCAGCCACAGGCTGGATTAAGGTGGAGTTGAGGTGGATGATCAGCCACAGGCTGGATTAAGCTGGAGTTGAGGTGGATGATCAGCCACAGGCTGGATTAAGGTGGAGTTGACGTGGATGATCAGCCACAGGCTGGATTAAGGTGGAGTTGAGGGAGAAGATCAGCCACAGGCTGAATTTAGGTGGAGTTGAGGTGGATGATCAGCCACAGGCTGGATTAAGGTTGAGTTGAGGTGGATGATCAGCCACAGGCTGGATTAAGGTCGAGTTGAGGGAGAAGATCAGCCACAGGCTGGATTAAGGTGGAGTTGAGGGAGACGATCAGCCACAGGCTGGATTAAGGTGGAGTTGAGGGAGAAGATCAGCCACAGGCTGGATTAAGGTGGAGTTGAGGTGGATGATCAGCCACAGGCTGGATTAAGGTGGAGTTGAGGTGGATGATCAGCCACAGGCTGGATTATGGTGGAGTTGAGGTGGATGATCAGCCACAGGCTGGATTAAGGTGGAGTTGAGGTGGATGAACAGCCACAGGCTGGATTAAGGTGGAGTTGAGGTGGATGATCAGCCACAGGCTGGATTAAGGTGGAGTTGAGGGAGAAGATCAGCCACAGGCTGGATTAAGGTGGAGTTGAGGTGGATGAACAGCCACTGGCTGGATTAAGGTGGAGTTGAGGGAGAAGATCAGCCACAGGCTGGATTAAGGTCGAGTTGAGGTGGATGATCAGCCACAGGCTGGATTAAGGTGGAGTTGAGGTGGATGATCAGCCACAGGCTGGATTATGGTGGAGTTGAGGGAGAAGATCAGTCATAGGCTGGATTAAGGTGGAGTTGAGGTGGATGATCAGACACAGGCTGGATTAAGGTGGAGTTGAGGGAGAAGATCAGCCACAGGCTGGATTAAGGTGGAGTTGAGGGAGAAGATCAGCCACAGGCTGGATTAAGGTGGAGTTGAGGGAGAAGATGAGCCACAGGCTGGATTAAGGTGGATTTGAGGGAGAAGATCTGGCACAGGCTGGATTAAGGTGGAGTTGAGGTGGATGATCAGCCACAGGCTGGATTAAAGTGGAGTTGAGGGAGAAGATCAGCCACAGGCTGGATTAAGGTGGAGTTGAGGGAGAAGATCAGCCACAGGCTGGATTAAGGTGGAGTTGAGGTGGATGATCAGCCACAGGCTGGATTAAGGTGGAGTTGAGGTGGATGAACAGCCACAGGCTGGATTAAGGTGGAGTTGAGGTGGATGATCAGCCACAGGCTGGATTAAGGTGGAGTTGAGGGAGAAGATCAGCCACAGGCTGGATTAAGGTGGAGTTGAGGTGGATGATCAGCCACTGGCTGGATTAAGGTGGAGTTGAGGGAGAAGATCAGCCACAGGCTGGATTAAGGTCGAGTTGAGGTGGATGATCAGCCACAGGCTGGATTAAGGTGGAGTTGAGGTGGATGATCAGCCACAGGCTGGATTATGGTGGAGTTGAGGGAGAAGATCAGTCATAGGCTGGATTAAGGTGGAGTTGAGGTGGATGATCAGACACAGGCTGGATTAAGGTGGAGTTGAGGGAGAAGATCAGCCACAGGCTGGATTAAGGTGGAGTTGAGGGAGAAGATCAGCCACAGGCTGGATTAAGGTGGAGTTGAGGGAGAAGATGAGCCACAGGCTGGATTAAGGTGGATTTGAGGGAGAAGATCTGGCACAGGCTGGATTAAGGTGGAGTTGAGGTGGATGATCAGCCACAGGCTGGATTAAAGTGGAGTTGAGGGAGAAGATCAGCCACAGGCTGGATTAAGGTGGAGTTGAGGTGGATGATCCGCCACAGGCTGGATTAAGGTGGAGTTGAGGGAGAAGATCAGCCACAGGCTGGATTAAGGTGGAGTTGAGGGAGAAGATCAGCCACAGGCAGGATTAAGGTGGAGTTGAGGGAGATGATCAGCCACAGGCTGGATTAAGGTGGAGTTGAGGTGGATGATCAGCCACAGGCTGGATTAAGGTGGAGTTCAGGGAGAAGATCAGCCACAGGCTGGATTAAAGTGGAGTTGAGGGAGAAGATCAGACACACGCTGGATTAAGGTGGAGTTGAGGTGGATGATCAGCCACAGGCTGGATTAAGGTGGAGTTGAGGTGGATGATCAGCCACAGGCTGGATTAAGGTGGAGTTGAGAGAGAAGATCAGCCACAGGCTGGATTAAGGTGGAGTTGAGGGAGAAGATCAGCCACAGGCTGGATTAAGGTGGAGTTGAGGGAGAAGATCAGCCACAGGCTGGATTAAGGTGGAGTTGAGGGAGAAGATCAGCCACAGGCTGGATTAAGGTGGAGTTGAGGGAGAAGATCAGCCACAGGCTGGATTAAGGTGGAGTTGAGGGAGAAGATCAGCCACAGACTGGATTAAGGTGGAGTTGAGGGAGATGATCAGCCACAGGCTGGATTAAGGTGGAGTTGAGGTGGATGATCAGCCACAGGCTGGATTAAGGTGGAGTTGAGGTGGATGATCAGCCACAGGCTGGATTAAGGTGGAGTTGAGGTGGAAGATCAGGCACTGTCTGGATTAAGGTGGAGTTGAGGGAGAAGATCAGCCACAGGCTCGATTAAGGTGGAGTTGAGGGAGAAGATCAGCCACAGGCTGGATTAAGGTGGAGTTGAGGGAGAAGATCAGCCACAGGCTGGTTAAGTTGGAGCCGAGGTGGATGATCAGCCACAGGCTGGATTAAGGTGGAGTTGAG
Source organism: Isurus oxyrinchus (assembly GCA_026770705.1). Classification (NCBI taxonomy): domain Eukaryota; kingdom Metazoa; phylum Chordata; class Chondrichthyes; order Lamniformes; family Lamnidae; genus Isurus; species Isurus oxyrinchus. The sequence goes on along the minus strand of JANJGN010000346.1, from coordinate 7,055 downwards.
GGAGAAGATCAGCCACAGGCTGGATTAATGTGGAGTTGAGGTGGATGATCAGCCACAGGCTGGATTAAGGTGGAGTTGAGGTGGATGATCAGCCACAGGCTGGATTAAGGTGGAGTTGAGGGAGAAGATCAGCCACAGGCTGGATTAAGGTGGAGTTGAGGTGGATGATCAGACACAGGCTGGATTAAGGTGGAGTTGAGGTGGATGATCAGCCACAGGCTGGATTAAGGTGGAGTTGAGGGAGAAGATCAGCCACAGGCTGGATTAAGGTGGAGCTGAGGTGGATGATCAGCCACAGGCTGGATTAAGGTGGAGTTGAGGGAGAAGATCAGCCACAGGCTGGATTAAGGTGGAGTTGAGGTGGATGATCAGCCACAGGCTGGATTAAGGTGGAGTTGAGGTGGATGATCAGCCACAGGCTGGATTAAGGTGGAGTTGAGGTGGATGATCAGCCACAGGCTGGATTAAGGTGGAGTTGTGGTGGATGATCAGCCACAGGCTGGATTAAGGTGGAGTTGAGGGCGTAGATCAGCCACAGGCTGGATTAAGGAGGAGTTGAGGGAGAAGATCAGCCACAGGCTGGATTAAGGTGGAGTTGAGGGAGAAGATCAGCCACAGGCTGGATTAAGGTGGAGTTGAGGTGGATGATCCGCCACAGGCTGGATTAAGTTCGAGTTGAGGGAGAAGATCAGCCACAGGCTGGATTAAGGTGGAGTTGAGGGAAAAGATCAGCCACAGGCTGGATTAAATTGGAGTTGAAGTGGATGATCAGCCAAAGTCTGGATTAAGGTGAAGTTGAGGGAGAAGTTCAGCCACAGGCTGGATTAAGGTGGAGTTGAGGTGGATCATCAGCCACAGGCTGGATTAAGGTGGAGTTGAGGTAGATTATCAGCCACAGGCTGGATTATGGTGGAGTTGAGGGCGAAGATCAGCCACAGGCTGTATTAAGGTGGAGTTGAGGGCGTAGATCAGCCACAGGCTGGATTAAGGTGGAGTTGAGGGAGATGATCAGCCACAGGCTGTAGTAAGGTGGAGTTGAGGGCGAAGATCAGCCACAGGCTGGATTAAGGTGGAGTTGAGGGAGAAGATCAGCCACAGGCTGGATTAAGGTGGAGTTGAGGGCGAAGATCAGCCACAGGCTGGATTTAGGTGGAGTTGAGGGAGAAGATCAGCCACAGGCTGGATTAAGGTGGAGTTGAGGTGGATGATCAGCCACAGGCTGGATTAAGTTCGAGTTGAGGGAGAAGATCAGCCACAGGCTGGATTATGGTGGAGTTGAGGTGGATGATCAGCCACAGGCTGGATTAAGGTGGAGTTGAGGTGGATGATCAGCCACAGGCTGGATTAAGGTGGAGTTGAGGTGGATGATCAGCCACAGGCTGGATTAAGGTGGAGTTGAGGGAGAAGATCAGCCACAGGCTGGATTAAGGTGGAGTTGAGGTGGATGATCAGCCACAGGCTGGATTAATGTGGAGTTGAGGGAGAAGATCAGCCACAGGCTGGATTAAGGTGGAGTTGAGGTGGATGATCAGCCACAGGCTGGATTAAGGTGGAGTTGAGGGAGAAGATCAGCCACAGGCTGGATTAAGGTGGAGTTGAGGTGGATGATCAGCCACAGGCTGGATTAAGGTGGAGTTGAGGTGGATGATCAGCCACAGGCTGGATTAAGGTGGAGTTGAGGGAGAAGATCAGCCACAGGCTGGATTAAGGTGGAGTTGAGGGAGAAGATCAGCCACAGGCTGGATTAAGGTGGAGTTGAGGGAGAAGATCAGCCACAGGCTGGATTAAGGTGGAGTTGAGGTGGATGATCAGCCACAGGCTGGATTAAGGTGGAGTTGAGGTGGAAGATCAGCCACAGGCTGGATTAAGGTGGAGTTGAGGTGGATGATCAGCCACAGGCTGGATTAAGGTGGAGTTGAGGGAGAAGATCAGCCACAGGCTGGATTAAGGTGGAGTTGAGGTGGATGATCAGCCACAGGCTGGATTAAGGTGGAGTTGAGGTGGATGATCAGCCACAGGCTGGATTAAATTGGAGCTGAGGGAGAAGATCAGCCACAGGCTGGATTAAGGTGGAGTTGAGGGAGAAGATCAGCCACAGGCTGGATTAAGGTGGAGTTGAGGGAGAAGATCAGCCGCAGGCTGGATTAAGGTGGAGTTGAGGGAGAAGATCAGCCACAGGCTGGATTAAGGTGGAGTTGAGGGAGAAGATCAGCCACAAGCTGGATTCCGGGCACAGCAGGCTTGGAAAGGGTGGGTCTGAATGGCCTCCTCCTTTTACTGAATAACTCTTACGTTTCTCTCTCTCTTTCTTTCTCTTTCCAGTTGATTGCCCTGGGATTTGCGCTTCCTGACAGCGAACGGGTCCGGCCGACTCTACCGTCTGTCCGCCTCACAAAGTGGGACGTGCTGACACAAGGACTGCTCCTCCTCAGGGCCTGGTCACAGTACGCCGGCAGGGTGGTCCGCGATTTCACCTTGCTGCACCGCCTGGCCCACAAACGGGCGACGTCACAAACCCCAGGCCCCCAGCTCCGGCGCTCCCGGCACAAACCCACCCCGCCCGCCCCCCTCACGCTCCGGGGAAAGGGCAGAGACCCCGAGCAGGGCAGGCAGGGAGCCTCCGAGGGACGGACGACAACCCGGCCGAGGTGAGAAACGGCAACGTGATGCAACCTGGTCACGGGATCAAGCACGGGAGCAGGGAGCGGCCAGAGAGACTCCACACCCCATGAAGACATCACCTCCTGGAAAAACACTACGCTCTCCTCACCAGCCCACACCCCCATGCTGCCTGTGCTTATATATATATATATATATATATTTATATAGATTTATACAATATTTATTAACTTATTTAACTTTGTAAGCACATTTTCAATAAAAGGTTCATTTAATTATCTGTTTATGGAGCCTCATTCTCAATGGATATCAAGACATGACACAGTGAGCAGAAAGCTTTACTCTGTATCTAACCCCGTGCTGTACCTGTCCTGGGAGTGTTTGATGGGGACGGTGTAGAGGGAGCTTTACTCTGTCTCTAACCCCGTGCTGTACCTGTCCTGGGAGTGTTTGTTGGGGACGGTGTAGAGGGAGATTTACTCTGTATCTAACCCCGTGCTGTACCTGTCCTGGGAGTGTTTGATGGGGACTGTGTAGAGGGAGGTTTAATCTGTATCTAGCCCCGTGCTGTACCGGTCCTGGGAGTGTTTGATGGGGACGGTGGAGAGGGAGCTTTACTCTGTATCTAACCCCGTGCTGTACCTGTCCTGGGAGTGTTTGATGGGGACAGTGTAGAGGGAGCTTTACTCTGTATCTAACCCCGTGCTGTACCTGTCCTGGGAGTGTTTGATGGGGACAGTGTAGAGGGAGATTTACTCTGTATCTAACCCCGTGTTGTACCTGTCCTGGGAGTGTTTGATGGGGATACTGTAGAGGGAGCTTTACTCTATATTTAACCCAGTGTCTGTTTGCAATATTAAAGCTCCAGTTTCACATACAGAAGTCAAAAGCATCAACCACAAACCAGTGTGTGAAACCAGGAAGTGTGATAGGCCAGAGAATTTTCCAGAAACCTCCGAAAGTCCCCATCTATCTATGATCCTTCTCATTAAACATGGGGCCTGGGTCCTGTTGTGAACACTCCCCCTTCGACAGAGCCGCCCAAAACCACAACCTTGACCATCTAGAAGGACGAGGGCAGCAGACATATGGGGAACACCCACCACCTGGAAGTTCCCCTCCGAGACACTCACCATCCCGACTTGGAAATATATCGGCCGTTCCTTCACTGTTGCTGGGTCCAATTCCTGGAACTCCCTCCCTAACAGCGCCGTGGGTGTACCTACACCACACGGGACAAAATCCTGGAACTCCCTCCCTAACAGCGCCGTGGGTCTACCTACACCACACGGACAAAATCCTGGAACTCCCTCCCTAACAGCGCCGTGGGTGTACCTACACCACACGGGGACAAAATCCTGGAACTCCCTCCCTAACAGCACCGTGGGTGTACCTACACCACACGGGGACAAAATCCTGGAACTCCCTCCCTAACAGCGCTGTGGGAGTACCTACACCACACGGACAAAATCCTGGAACTCCCTCCCTAACAGCGCCGTGGGAGTACCTACACCACACAGGACAAAATGCTGGAACTTCTTCCCTAACAGCGCCATGGGTGTACCTACACCACACAGACAAATTCCTGGAACTCCCTCCCTAACAGCGCCGTGGGTGTACCTACACCACACGGGGACAAAATCCTGGAACTCCCTCCCTAACAGCGCCGTGGGTGTACCTACACCACACGGACAAAATCCTGAACTCCCTCCCTAACAGCGCCATGGGTGTACCTACACCACACGGGGACAAAATCCTGGAACTCCCTCCCTAACAGCGCCATGGGTGTACCTACACCACACGGGACAAAATCCTGGAACTCCCTCCCTAACAGCGCCGTGGGTGTACCTACACCACACGGGGACAAAATCCTGGAACTCCCTCCCTAACAGCGCCATGGGTGTACCTACACCACACGGGACAAAATCCTGGAACTCCCTCTCTAACAGTGCTGTGGGTGTACCTACACCACACGGGGACAAAATCCTGGAACTCCCTCCCTAACAGCGCCATGGGTGTACCTACACCACACGGACAAAATCCTGGAACAGTCCCACATTCTCCCCCGTTCCCTGTGGGAGCGAGTTCCACATTCTCCTCACTCTCTGGGTAAAGATATTTCTCCTGAATTCCCCGATTGGATTGATCAGTGACCGTCTGATATTGAAGTTCCCCCTCATTCTCATCTCTCCCACAAATGGAAACATCTTCTCCATGTCGAACCCTATCGAACTCCATTCATAATCTTACAGATCTCCTCACCCCCTCAGCATTCTCTTTCCTAGAGTGAAGATCCCCAGCCTGTTCAATCTCTCATGATAGTTATAACCTCTCTGTTCTGGTATCACCCTTGTGAATCCTCTTTTCACCTTCTCCAGTATCTCAAAATGCATTTTATAATGTGGGGGCCAGAACTGCACACAGTGCTCCGAGTGTGGTCTAACCGGACCAGAAGTGTACACGGTGCTCCGAGTGTGGTCTAACCGGACCAGAACTGTACACGGTGCTCCCAGTGTGGTCTAACCGGACCAGAACTGTACACGGTGCTCCGAGTGTGGTCTAACCGGACCAGAACTGTACACAGTGCTCCGAGTGTGGTCTAACCGGACCAGAACTGTACACAGTGCTCCGAGTGTGGTCTAACCAGACCAGAACTGTACACGGTGCTCCGAGTGTGGTCTAACCAGACCAGAACTGTACACGGTGCTCCGAGCGTGGTCTAACCAGACCAGAACTGTACACGGTGCTCCGAGTGTGATCTAACCAGACCAGACCTGTACACGGTGCTCCGAGTGTGGTCTAACCAGACCAGAACTGTACACAGTGCTCCGAGTGTGGTCTAACCGGACCAGAACTGTACACGGTGCTCCGAGTGTGGTCTAACCAGACCAGAACTGTACACAGTGCGCCGAGTGTGGTCTAACCAGACCAGAACTGTACTCGGTGCTCCGAGTGTGGTCTATCCAGACGAGTGAATGGGGGAGGGGATGTTTGAAGGGCTGAGTGGTCACTTGCTGCTGGCCGGAGGTGGAGTTTGGTGCAAGAATGAATCAGTCTGCTCGTTCCTCTCTTTAATTTTGTTATCAGGAATAAAACAGAACTCATTGACACGGCCGCTCTCCGCTCACACCACCACCCCCTCCCTGAACCCACTCTCGCGCCCTCCGAGACCCGGCTACCCCCATTCGACACGCTCCAGCCACCCACCCACCAGTCCCCGGCCCCCCACCCACCCCCCAACACAACTCCAGCCGAGAGGGAGAGCAGCCTTGGTGTCCCAAGCTCGCTTGGGTTGGGGGGGGAGGTCTCGATGGAGGGCACCCCAGCCCCTATTCAGCGCCACCTCATTCACCATGGTGCCCGGCGGGGGTTGGTGAGGGGTGGTAGTGAGCCTTGAGGGGGGGTGGGGTGGTGGGTGGCTAGTGAAGGCGGCAGAGGCAGAGAGAGAGAGTGAGAGAGAGTGAGGTGCTGCCCTGTCAAGGATCTGCTGAGTTCTCCAGGGGAGGGGGTGAGGGGGGATGGGGTGGGGGTATTTACAGGGGTGGTGGGGGGCCATCGGAATGAGGGCAGGGGATGGGGTGGGTTGCGAATGGGGAGAATCTGAACGTCCACGGCCACAGTGGAGGTGAGAGGGCAGGTGTCCTGGTCGTTGGCGCCGGCATCCATGTCCATCGCACTCGCGCTCCTGGGTTCCAGAATCACGCAGACCTGTGTGGGGGGGGGTAGGGTGGCGGGGGGGGGGGGGGCGGGGAGAGAGAACAGATACAAGTGGGCATCAGAGGAGCGGCAAAAACCCTGGGGGGAGTCGGTGCCCGTGGGGGGTCCCATAACCCCGGGGAGAGTCGGTGCCGGACCCCCGGGGGAGAGTCGGTGCCCCGGACCCGGGGGAAATTCGGTGCCCGGACCACGGGGGAGAGTCGGTGCCCGGACCACGGGGGGAGAGTCGGTGCCCGGACCCCCCGGGGAGAGTCGGTGCCCGGACCCCCGGGGAGAGTCGGTGCCCGGACCCCCCGGGGAGAGTCGGTGCCCGGACCCCCGGGGGAGAGTCGGTGCCCGGACCCCCGGGGAGAGTCGGTGCCCGGACCCCCGGGGAGAGTCGGTGCCCGGACCCCCGGGGAGAGTCGGTGCCCGGACCCCCGGGGAGAGTCGGTGCCCGGACCCCCGGGGAGAGTCGGTGCCCGGACCCCCGGGGGAGAGTCGGTGCCCGGACCCCCGGGGAGAGTCGGTGCCCGGACCCCGGGAGTCGGTGCCGGACCCCGGGGAGAGTCGGTGCCCGGACCCCCGGGGAGAGTCGGTGCCGGCCCCGGGGGAGCCGGCCCCCGGGGAGAGTCGGTGCCCGGACCCCCGGGGAGAGTCGGTGCCCGGACCCCCGGGGAGAGTCGGTGCCCGGACCCCCGGGGAGAGTCGGTGCCCGGACCCCGGGGAGAGTCGGTGCC